>JAEHOD010000019.1:1590000-1597282 GCA_016834595.1 Chlamydomonas schloesseri | reverse complement strand
ATGAGCGCGGCGGCATGTGGCGGTGACCGCGCGTGCACGTGGGCGGAGCCTCACGAACCATGATGCGTCGGATGAGTCTGTGAATGGAACCATGGTGATGATGTAGAGCAGGTGGCGATGCCTTAGGTCGGTTGACGTATGGGATAGGAGGCGCGGCGCTCCTCCCCGCCGGTGATGCGATGCACCGCGGTGAACTGTCAACCCCGCCGTCCCAGCCACTGCCTAGGCGCTAGCTAGTCGGCGACAATCAACTGCTTGCAACTGGTGGCGACTGGTGTGTTGGAGGGCGGCGGCAGGTGCTGCAGGGGCGGCAGCGGCATCACTACGCTCTCGCCAGTCCAAAGAGGCTGGTAGGCTGCAGCGGCCGCGTTTCGGGCCCGGGGCAGAAGTCTCCCCACAGCTGTGAATTTAAGTTACATTACTACGGACGCGTCATTACGTGCGCACCATGGACGCACAGATGTGTAACGCTGGGCCAGCTTGCCAGCGCTCCGACTCAGTCCAGACGCGGGTGCAAGGCAGGCGGATAAAAGCAAGGGGTACAGTTGTAGCGCGTTTATCCTGCCTATGCGCCCGATCACCTGCTTGCTTGTATTTGTGGATATGTGGGGCCGTGGGGGGCTTCGGACACTACTGGGACCTCGCATTTTTGCCCCATGCTTGTTTCCATCAGCGGATGAGAGCAAAGTGCCTACGCGCCGCCCTCCGCGGCGGCAGGCTATGTCTCCGCCCACGTACGCCGCCGCCCCCGCGGGCGCCTGCTGCTTCTGCACGACGACGCCCCCGCGGCGCCGTTGGCGCCCCTGCGCCGCCGCCCCCACGGCGGCGCGCCGCTGTGCCGCGGCCCCCCGCCCCACCCTCCGCGGAGGAACGCTGAGCTGCCTACGGTACACTCGTATGGTCTGCTCTCGTGCTGCCTGCTAGGAACGACGTCAACTTCCAGTCGGTTTCACATTTCGCATTCGCAATTTAGCGCATGTCCGTAACACGCCGCTGCCCCCACCGCGGCGGCGGACGGCTGTTCACGCGTCGCCGCCCGCCCGCCCCCACTTGTGGCGCCCAGTGCCTACACGTCCGCCGGCCAGCGGTCACAAATATAAAGGAGCTTTCATTGCGAGCGTGCGTGGCGGCCGCTCCTTATCACACCCTATGCCCACCCCTTGGAATTGATGCCACGCAGCACCGCACGTACATCCATGGGCTCCCAATGCACACCTGACACCCCCCTTTATCTTGGTTTAGTTTGGGCTGGTAACCACAACCCCCACCCCACCCCACCCCACCCGGCCGGCGCCGCCCCGCCACCCCGAGCGGTCGCCGTTTTCCTTAACGGCGGGTGTGGGGAACCGCAATGCGGTCCGCACCCGTCCTTGATGACCTGATCTGTGTGCCTTGCGTGCCGTTCGCTCGGCATCCATCTTCGCGCCCTGCATGGCATTGGATTTGCCCATGCCATGCGCCGTACGCATTTCGCGTTCGCAATTTAGAGCATGTCCGTAACGACCGGGTATGACCGTATGAGCCATACAGCGCATGCGCTGCTCTTTCTGCTGGCCGCTCTGGATTCGGCACCTACTTCACTTTTTGTCGCACATTTTTATGTCTTCTGTTACTCCATTTTAACTTCATGGCGGAAGCTGGCGGGGAATTCGTGCGAGACTCGCGCTGAACTAGAGCAAAACAGAGCAAAACTGAACGTGTATGCGGGGGGGGGGGGTGGCTGGGGTTCGCGGAAGTATCTATTTGATTAATTGATTGATTTATGTTACAAGTTCATGCTTGTAGATTGGTCCAGACGAGCCATCAGCGATGATGGATGCGGAATTATTGCGGATCAGTGCGGATTGGTCGGGTCTGGTCTGACAGCGCAGACAGCAGCGCGGTATAAAGCACCCGCCATGAACCCTTGCCAATAATCATACACTTGCTTGATGATCAGCTTCCTTGCTTACCTGCCGACTTATCTCGGAACTCGCGCACAATGAGAATGCACAACGAAGCGGAGCGGAGCGGCGGAGACGGGTCGGGCAAGGTGAAGTGCTGCACTAACTTCAAGACTGGGCCTATTATTGTGCACTGCAAGTGTAGCAAGCCCGGCTGCCCAGGCTGCGCCGAGGAGCCAAGTGGTCCGGGCATTGGACTCGTCGGCCGAGTTCCGAAGGACGCAACCATTCTCCCCGGCGCTCCTGTGTACCTGGACACCAATGATGGGGGCTGGCTGGCACGGTTCATCAGGTGGCTGTTCGAAGTTAAATCTTGAGAGCGGCAGGCCTGCTGAGCCTTGTAACGTAAGATGATTCGCCGACCAATGCCCTTCCCATTGCTGTGAGCCGTCGCCGTGAATTTATGGGCCGATGACATAGCCGGGTCGAACTGCAAGACAAAATCAGGGCACCCTTTGGCACACGTAGCCCAGCCAGCCACTATAGTCCAAGACAGCAGGCGCATTCCACACAACCGTCAACACGAGCACAGCACAAGCGGCGCCACACTCTGCGTCCTCGCTCGCGTCCCCTCCACCCGCCCGCTGCCAGCAGGCAGCCTCACTCATAGCCAGCGAGCTGTGCACACGTCACCACCTACCCCAGCAACACACACAGCAAACAAACCCTCACAGCATGGCGGGCGGCCCCAGCAGCTCCCGCCCCAGCAGCTGCCGGCCCAGCCGCCCCAGCAGCCGGCCCGCGTAGAAGTCCCGGTAGTGGTCGGGCAGGGCGCACAGCGCCGCCGCCGCCTCGTCAGCAGCCTTGTCAGCCGCCTCGGCCTGCGCGGGGCGGGGGGGGGGGGTTGTGGTTACCAGCCCAAACTAAACCAATCTAAAGGAAGCGGAGTTGAGTAATGCAATTACGGTAATACAACGAAATACTCGTTAGGTTGAAGGGGGTAGCCATCCATAGGATGGTGGGGGGAGGTTAGTTGATTCCAAGCCCAAGCGAAAAGACCCGAAGACCCAGAACCCGGGGGGGGGGGGAGAGGAGGAAGGGCAAGAGAAGGTGAGGTGTTACGAGGGGCAGACCAGAGGTGCGGCATGAGGTGTGGGGACACGTCCAAGGCCAAGAGGGGAGCAACCCCAGTAAGGCAACCAGACAGGCGGTGAAAGAAGTGAGTTGTTGTGCGCTCCAGCATCCGGCTCACGGCGCACGTGACGCCGCGGTTTGCGGCGACCCTCACGACACACACACACACACTCTGCCCCTCAACCCTCCTCCCCTCCCCCCAAAACACACTCCTCCTTACTTCTCACCTCCACCAGGTCACGGTTGCCGTACAGGTCCTTCTTGTGGTAGTGTCCCGGGGGCAGGTGGCGCCAGAAGGTGTTGACGCTGATACTGACCTCGCCTGCTGCGCCTGGCGCCCCCATCCCACGGCTGCTGCTACTGCTGCTACTGCCAGGCGTTGTTGCTGCTAGGGCCGCAGGCGAGGACGAGGCGGAGGCGGAGGGGGGCACGGTGGTGACGTTGTGGAACCACAGCGAGGGCAGGAACAGCACGTCGCCGGGGCGCAGCTCGGCCAGCAGCGGCGCGGGGCAGGCGGCGTACCTGTGTGTGTGTGTGTGTGTGTGTGTGGGGGGTAGCCATCCATGGATGGTGTTTAATCAATGGGGTGGGGGAGGTGGGGGGGGGCGAGCGTGTGTGCGTGTGTGTGCGTGTGTGTGCGTGTGTGTGTGTGTGTGTGTGTTAGGAAACACAAGGAAGGGGACAAACGCAGACCGTCTGTGTGTGTGTGTGTGTGTGCGGGTACGTGTGAGACTGTGCGGAGGCATGGCACAGCATGACGTTGCACCACCGCAAGCGAATGCACGGACAGCGCGTGTCTGGGTGTGTGTGTGTGTGTGTTTGTGTGTGTGTGTGTGTGTGTGTGTGTGTGTGTGTGTGTGTGTGTGTGCGTGTGTGTGTAATGTGTAACAATAAGCTAAAGAAGCCCGCCCGCCCGAGAGGGTTACGCGAAAGGGTAAAGAGGGAGGCGTCAGCGGCGTGCGCAGGTGGGTGGGTGGGTGGGGGAGGTGGCGGGGTGGGGGCGCGCGTGTGTGTGTGTGTTAGAGACCACAAGGAGATAACAAACAAATCAAAGACCGTGCATGCAATGCGATCAAGACAAAGCAGCGTCGCGTCCGGCGTGTGTGTGTGTGTGTGTGTAAGTGAGAGTGAGAGTGAGAGTGAGAGTGAGAGTGAGAGTGAGAGTGAGAGTGAGAGTGAGAGAGAGAGAGATCAAGGGATACTAGGTGTACTGACGGCCGGCGGCGGTCTGTAGCCGTGCGCGCTAATGCCCCCCTGACGTATACCTTGTATACTTACGTAGATACTTACGTGTACCTAGCAAATACCGCTTGGACCAGCTAAAACCCGGTCACTGCCGCCGCTGCGGCCCATTGCTAGCTGCTGCCTCGCTCCCTCCCTCGCTCCCTCTCTCCCTCCCGCTCTCACCGGGGGTGCGCCGCCAGGTCGGGGGCTGCCAGGTGGATGACGGGGGAGCTGGATCCAGACACGTGCAGCGCGTCGTGGCAGGAGGGCGGCCACAGCAGCACGCGCTTGGTGCCCGTCACCTGGGGGCAGCGGCGGCAGCAGTGGGATGGGGAGTGGCGGGGTGGTTGGGGTGATGGGGATTGGGATGATGGGGTCATGGGGTGGGGTTGAGGGATGGCAAGGGCCTACTGCTCACACGCATGCACTGCCCACGACCTCACGACAAACCCGGCGCACGCGGTGTTGGAGGCCCTCAATCATGTACGTATGAAGTGCATGCTTACCGCCCCATACCCACCCACCAACACGCCACACACACTCCCATTCACTCCCACTCACTCCCACTCACTCCCGCACCCCCGCACACCCCCCTGGGTTCTCTTGGTCGTTTCGCTTTTGGTTTCTGGAATGAACTACCCCCCTACACACACACACACACACACACACACACACACCCGCCCACACACGCACCTGCACCAGGAAGTTGTCCATGACGTCGTAGTGCGTCCACAGCACCAGCCCTGGGCTGCTCAGCCGCAGCACCGTGCTGTGCAGCGAGCCCCCGCGGGGAGGACCGCCTGCAGCCCCCGCGCCCGCGCCTCCGCCACATGCGCCTAAACCCGCGCCCGAACCCGCGCCTCCACCACATGCGGCAGCGCCGCCGCCAGCCGCCTCGCCCCCACCCTCCGGGCCCTCCAGCCCCTCCGGGCCCTCCGGGCCCTCGGCGGGTGGCAGCAGGTGCAGCGGCAGCCTCAGGTCGGCGGCCAGGTCGGGGAAGGAGGCGGCCAGGTCCGCGGGCTCCTGTGGATTCACATTGTGATGGCGGGAGGGCGGGGGTTCGGTGGGGTGGGGTTGTGGGGGGTGGGGGTTCATTGGGAGGGTGGGGTTGAGGGGGCGGCGTGGCGCCGCGAGCGTGTGTGGCGGCACGACTGTCTCAGGTATGGCGACTCGTGGAGCAGTAGAGCAGCGCTCACTGGCAACACACAGCAACCTACTCAACACGCAGAGGTGACGACCAAGGTGCTTCAAGCGGCAAGCAAGTCAGGCCAGCAGTGCACTTGAAGCCCGACCCACTGCCCAGAGCCACAAACCTCACGCGGCTGCTGTCACTTCTGCTCGCAGCGCAGTGTTTTTACATGCAACGGGGGGAACGGTTTGCCCATCCCCCCCCCCATCCATGGATGGCTACCCCCCCGCCGCCCACACACATGACTTGTGCTTTTCTAACACATGACACACGCCCCGCAGCGTCACGCCCACAGCACGCCAGCCGCAACCCACCTTGCGCGGGTTCGCGCCGATGCTGCGCAGGTACAGCACCTCACGCCCGCTGCCGTACTGCGGACCCGCCGGCACCAGCTCCGGCCAGCCGCTGCCGCCGGCGGCTGTAGCAGCTGTAGCACCTGTAGCGGCACCGCTATCAGCAGTAGCAGTAGCAGCTGTAGCAGCTGTAGCAGGCGGCAGGCCGGCCAGCCGTGCCACCAGCTCGGACAGCGGCATGGTCTTGAAGGCGAAATTCTTGTGCACGAAGTCCAGGCAGCCGGACGGCTCGCGCGTGACGTGCACGCTCACCTGCGGCGGTCGCGTTTTCGGGTGGGCGGCGGGCGCCGGGCACATGGCGGTTGGTTGGTTGGTTGGTTGGGTGGTTGTGGGTTAGTGGCGGGGCGGGCGGGGGGAGCCTGACACGTGGTAAGAGAGAGAGCTAGGCGGGCTTCCGGAATGCCTGCGAGCGAGCGGGCGAAGCCGTCCTGCCGGGGGACTTGCGGGGGACTAACGTGCCCGGCACACTGGACGCTCTTGTTCATGTCGCCTGCTACGAACCCACCACATGCACTGACAGTCTGACACGCTCGCTCGCTCGCTCGCGACAATAGTAAACACGTCAAACGCACGCACGCTCGCTCACTCGCTCGCTTGCTCACCAGGGTGGTGTCCGCCCCCGGCAGCCGCATGAGGTACTGCGGGGTCCACTTGTGCGGGGCCGGGCCCAGGTCCAGGCCTGTGCGTGGGCGTGTGCGTGTGCGTGTGTGTGTGTGGGGGGGTAGTTCATTCCAGATACCAGAAGCGAAACGACCAGGAGAACCCGAACCAGTGGGGGGGGGGTAGTTCATTCCAGAAACCAAAAGCGAAGGGGGGGGGTGGTTTGTGCAGCGGTCTTGGTGATGACAGGAGTGAGTGACAGGAGCAGCACGCCAGGAACTCATACCGATGACCGTCGGTGTTGTCGCGCCGACCAGCAGCTCCAGCTCCACAGTAGCCCGTTTGCTGATGCCTAAACCTAAAGAATGCGTATATTTTCGAGTAGCGCGTGTGCGCGTAGAAGCTAGTGTAGTGTGAAGTTGTGGAAAGCCTTAGCCGTCGGACGCGCGCGCGCTCTGGATACCGCGAGTATGACGCTGCTGACCTTTCCTAAGCCCGAGCGGACTCACCTACGCGCACGAGCGCGCGGGCGGGGGGGTAGCCATCCATCGGATGGTGTTTATCAAATGGTTGTGAAGTGCCGATGTCCAGCGGGGGGGGGGGTATGTGAGATGGTCACAGCATCAACGCAGCAGCGCCAGCAGCGACAGCAGACGGAAGCGGAACAGCGGACAAACAGTCTTAGGCTCCTCGGTACGTCAGCGTGCAAGCCACGCATGCAAGCCCCCCAAAACCAAGATCCAAGATCCAAAACCCGATCCAGGACCGACCGGCGACTAACACGCATCTCGCATCTCCCTCGCAGACTCACCCTCCAGCACCACCGGCAGCCGCGCAGCGCTGATGTCCGCCTCAAACGCCTCCCGGCTCAGGCCGTTGGGGCCAACCGCCACACGCCG
>JAEHOD010000019.1:1582500-1585000 GCA_016834595.1 Chlamydomonas schloesseri | reverse complement strand
TAGGCGCTTGACGCCCAGCGCCTCCGCCACCGCCCGCCACAGCGGCAGTAGCAGCGCCCGCTCCTCCTCTCGGCTGCACTCCTGCTGCCCATCGCCATCCTTGGCGCTGCTACTGCCACCATTGCTGCTGCTGCCGCTGTTGCTGCTACTGCCGAGCGCGGCCAGCCACCCAGGATGCGTCAGGCAATCGGCTGGCAGTAGCACCAGGTCACCCAGGCGCTCCCACTTGGTAGGCAGGTCGGCGAGCAGCTCCTCCCAGCTACTGCCGCCGTTGCTGCTGCTGCTACTGCCGTTTCGTCGTTGCTGAGCCTGCTGCAGCAGCTGTGTGACTGACTCCCGCAGCCGCTGCGCGGGGCTGGCGGCGGCGCGGGTCGCGCGCGCCAGTGCCGCTCGCACCACCTGCGTCGGCCCCCAACCAACGCCCGGGCGAGCATTTGAATGACACATTGACACCGTAACCGTCATTTACAGAGCGCAACCGAGTTCGCACGACCACCCTCAACAGCTTATACTTGCTCTCCCGACACTTCTATACACACTTCCATCGTACGACACGCCACGACACGCCGCACACTTAACGAAACACACCTACCTGCGCGCCTGCCCTCTCCAGCACCGCCCGGACCTCCGCCGCCTCCGCCGCTCCTCCCTCCGCCTCCGCCTCCGCCTCCTTCGGCCCAGCCCCCAGCGCCGCCGCCGCCTCGGCCGTCACTGGCAGTAGCACGTGCACCGCCGCCGCTCCCGCTCCTGCCCCTGCGTCACCACCACCGCCGCTGCTGGCAGTAGCACCGGCATCGCTGCTACTGCCGCTGCGGCGGCCCGCATCCAGGTAGCCGGCGGCCTTGAGCGAGTCCTTGACGGCCTTGGCGGCGGATGCAGGGACACGCACCGCCCAGCCGTCGGCAGTAGCCGCGGCAGTAACAGCGTCAGCGGCAGTAGCAGTAGCAGCAGCAGCAGCTGCGGCTGCCTTGGGCGCCGCGGCAGTAGCAGCAGCTGCAGCAGCAGCCGATGGGGCTTTTGCAGCAAGGGGAGCAGCCGCTGTGTGCGGCTGTGGCTGCTTTTGCTGGGGTTGCGGCAGCGACGGCGCCTGTTGCTTGGGGCCTGCCCCAGCGCCACGCGTGCTGCCAGGCCCGGACCCCGCCCCCGCCCCGCCCCGCTCCGCCTCCCGCCTTATCGCCGCCGTCAGCGTGCCCGGCGCCGCCTTGCTACTGCCACCGCCACCGCCACTGCCATTGCTACTGCCACCGGACAGCGGTAGCTCGAAGCAGCCGCCGAACACCGTGCCGAAGCTGAAGCAGAAGGCGCCGCCGCCCATCACAAACAGCGACTCACCGCCGCTGCTGCTACTGCCGGTCGCGACCACCTCGGCGCAGTGCCGGATGGGCACGAAGTCCAGCACCGGCGGCCCCGCCGCCGCCACCTCAGCTCCACCTGCTACAGCCGCTGCCGCAGGAGCAGGAGCAGGAGTAGCTGCTGCAGCTGCAGCTGGCGGCGGCGCCGCCGCCGCAAGGTCTGCTACAGCCGCCAGCTCTACGCCGCAGTCAAAGGAGCGCCACTCATGCGAGCGGACGTCCATGACGCACAGCTGTCGGTGGTGGTCGGTTGGGTAACCGCCAACCAACAACAGGTAGCGTCCCCAGCGGTTGAGCGTGTGGCTGAAGCACGCCGGCGGCAGTTGCTGACGCTGCTGTTGTGCTTGCTTGCTGGCGGGCGCGGCAGTGGCTGAGCTGGAACCAGATGAGGCAGCAGCAGCAGCAGCAGCACAAGAAGAAGCTGCTACTGCTGCGGCGGCGGCGGCAGCAATAGCCCGGTGCCACGTCAGCGTGTCGAGATCCAGGTACGACACGTCCGCGAAGTGCACGCCGTACCCGCACGTGCCGCCGTGCACGTACATGCGCCCGGCGGACGGCCGGGGGCTTGCGGCGGCACCGGCGGCGGCGCCGCCAGCCGCGGCAGTAGCAGCAGCAGACGCAGCAGCAGCCTGCCTCAACGCGCTGGCCGGGACGTAGCAGGCGGCGTGCGACTTGCGCGGGCTGGGGGCGGTACCCTGCGGCGCCACGCGCCGCCAGCGCCAGCCGGCAGCTACTGCCGGCACACCGGCGGCTACAGCCGCGGCCGCCGCCGCCGGGTCCCGGCTCAGGATCCACGTGTCACCCAGGACCGTCTCCGCGTTGCGGCCACCGTGCACAACCACCCGCCAACCGTCGAGCGCATGCGCACCGACGCCGCCGCTGCTACTGCTACTGCTACTGCTGCTGCCGGCCGCCGGCGGCACCGCCACCACCGAGTGGCGGTAGCGCCCCGGGAAGGCGCCAGCGGTGGCTGTAGCGGCGTCCAGCGGCGCGCCCGCCGTGTCCGTCGGATCCAGCGCCGCCGCCACCTGGATCCAGGCCCGTGCCGCCAGATCCAGGATCCACACGTCGCCCAGCGCGTCCATCGGGCTCGTGCGGCCGCCCACCATCACAATGTACGGCGCCGGAGCCTCTCCGGCACCCATGCT
>JAEHOD010000019.1:1570000-1577500 GCA_016834595.1 Chlamydomonas schloesseri | reverse complement strand
GGTGGTGCGTCATGCATTATGTAATATGTGATACACAGAAATTGTATGTGTGATGATGCACCATTCCATCGCTGGCGCGCAGCCAGCAGGAAGGAGGGGCTTTGTGTGCCGCCGTCGCCGACCCTGACCACCACGCATCTCCCACTTGCTGCGCAGGCGCGGAGGCCCTGCTGCCGTCACCCAACAACACTCCAAGATAGCCCAATGCTGCCTGTGCAACACGCATAGGTAGCCTTGTGTCTGGCCCTGCGGCCTGCGGTGTAATACAAGCCCACGCCGCGAGCAGGCAACGACGTGCCCCGCTCCCGCTCACAACCCGCACTGCACACGGTTGGTCCCCTTTCGGTGCTTACTTCGCTCGCTGCCGGTCCCGAGGCTCCTGCTCGCGCGCAGGTATTGCCTGTAGAGCCCCAGGACGTGCGAGCGATAGATGAAGTGCCGAAGACTTTGGGCGGCTGCCAATCCGCCCGCCGGCATACTATTCTTGAGCTGGAACTAAGTTGCTACTGAACTTGAATAGATAAGGTCACTACTACTTGCAGCAGGTGAGCCCAGTTTGGGAGGGCACGCGCAACACCAGCTTCAACTGCAGGCTGCAATCGTTTAGTCGCAGGCAATTTACTTTTGTGCAAAGGCTGGCACATCAATTGCGAATTTGAAACATTATCGTAAATTAACAAGCTTGCGGACGCTGGCATGGTGACACGCGTGTTTTGCTTGGCACGCAGTCGAGCCCCCCATCGCTTGCTCTGGGGCACCCGCCGGCCCGCGATGCTGCCTGCTGATGCCGAACCGCTCGCCCCAAGGCCTGCGCGACAAATATAATAGCCGGATAACAAGTATCGAGCCGCAATGGGGTCCTGACGGGTAGCCAACGCTAAGGACAGGCTTGGATAATTCCTTGCAGGCCATCAAACCGGACCGTACCGGCAGACCTGCCTGCCGCCTTATTGTTGCGTCCTCGCATAATCTCTAGCCTCAAGGGTGGCAGCGCATCTGATACTTTTGCGCATGGGGTTGCTGAATGTCAAGTACGATATGCACAAGACATTGGGCCTACATTGGCTGACAGGGGTCGTCGGACAAGTGGTCCCCTAGTTGCAACCCCAGCCAGCCAGTCCAACCCCAGCTCAACCCAGCCCAACCCAGCCCAATCCAGCCTGCTCGGCTGTCCCTTGCCCAGCCTTGCACCCAGCACTGCGGGAGTGCCAGTTGCGGAGTTCCACCGGACAAACAAGCCCGTGTAGCAGGACTTGTTGAGGTCCTCCACGCTGCTTGTCCTGGAAGTGGGAGCATGTAAGAGAGCCGTTCCTAGGGTCTGCGGAGGACGGCCCTGGGTGCCAGCCCCTCCCCCCCCCTCGGTCGGCGACCTTCGGAGAGCTTCGGGAACCTGTCGCAGCATATCCGCGCTCCCTATCGCGACCCACTAGCTGGTTTGCATGTTCGAGTCCCCGATGTGTCGCGTGGCCCACATGCCCCCCGAACCCGCGCGACGTCGACGAATCGCTGGCGTGCATTCTACCACCGCTCCCCGCGCTGTATGACCTGGCGACGAACCCCACCCAATTTGCCTAATTAATGATTTTTATACGTCCATGGTACCATTAAAACTCCGACAAGCAGCTCCAGCTGCCTGGGCAGGCTCCACTTTGCGTGGCTCGGCATGTGCACCCGGGCGACAGCCTCCGAGCGCAATTCAAAGATGTAGACGGTCTTAATACGCGTAATTCAATGCATGTGTTCATCGATGGGGTCAATGTAGGGCTTCCAAGTGGTCGCTTGCCGGCCCCGCGTGCAAGCAATCGGCTCGCGACGCACTCCCCGACGTGCGCGACCGCCCGCGACCCAATGCGCTGTTACAAGTGGTTCAATTAGCGTGGTTTGGGCCTGCTTGCGGGCCGATGCGAGCGCTGTGCGCGGAGAAAAAGCGGGCCGTACGTCTCATCATCAAGGCTCCAGGGCCGACCATCCGATAAATGGTCACCAAGCCCAAAGTAGCTTTACACTTCCCTGCTCGCTAGTCGCTTCGTCGTCCACCCCCAAACTAATTACAATGGCCTTCGCTATGCGCTCCTCCATGGCTGCCCGCGTGGGTGCTAAGCCCGCTGTCCGCGGCGCTCGCCCCTCCAGCCGCATGACCTGCATGGCCTACAAGGTCACCCTGAAGACCCCTTCGGGCGACAAGACCATTGAGTGCCCCGCTGACACCTACATCCTGGACGCCGCTGAGGTGAGGCGATGGGAATCGTCTGCTGGCGTTAGCGGCCGGCCCGGCCCGTGCGCCCTCTGTCTTCTTGCTTGCGCTTCGGTGGCTACATGGGCTTTGATCAGCCAGTGCGAGCTACCAGCGCTGCCGATCGCCGAGTTTCTGGGCCACAATTGCCACCAGCGATCAGTGCTTTGACGAATTGCTTCCTTCCGGCTTGCGCTCGTTTGTGACCACAGGAGGCTGGCCTGGACCTGCCCTACTCTTGCCGCGCTGGTGCTTGCTCCAGCTGCGCCGGCAAGGTCGCCGCCGGCACCGTCGACCAGTCGGACCAGTCCTTCCTGGATGACTCCCAGATGGGCAACGGCTTCGTGCTGACCTGCGTGGCCTACCCCACCTCGGACTGCACCATCCAGACCCACCAGGAGGAGGCCCTGTACTAAGCGCTTTCGCCATCAGTCGCGGGGGTCTTAGGCTAGAATTTTGGGTTGGGGACCGGGCTGCTTGCTTAGCCAAGCGATTTTCAAACCGGCCAGCAATGGCCTAGCACTACGAGCGGGTTCATGTGTCTCTTGTGTGTTGTGCCGCATTGCATGGCCGTGGTGACCTGCAATTTTCATGTAACCGGACATGCGGAAGCTTGTATTCGGCCATTCCACTGCTTATCGTCCTGGGGATCGGATGATCGGGTGAGGCAAGCAGCTTCAGATTGGGGTCAACTCAGCAAAGCAGGTCTGAATGTCATATGGGTCCAGCTGTAGACAGCGCGGGCTAGGGTGAATGGCGCTGGGGCACCTCAGCAGGGACTCGGCCGCGCTCAACCTCAAGTGGTACAAGGCAGCTGTGGCGTATGTAAGCGACTGCAGAGATACAGGTTACAGGAGAACGCTTCTTCATCCACCAGCTTGGGCAATGTGTCGGGGGTACCTGTCACAGTACCTAGTCACTTGTAGTGTCAAGCACTGCGCTGTGGCCGGGGCAAGAGAGGTTCCCCACACAGCTGCCACACAGCCAACTTACTAACCCCAGCGAGATTGTACAGCGATAGCCAAGCACTACTCACAGCGCGAACTCAGCAGTCAGTACGGAAATCTGTTGTGGCGCAGAAATGCGCAGTACCCTCAGAAACGCGCAGCACCTGAAGGTACCGCGAACCCTTGCACCCTCTGACACGTCCGTCACCCAAGCCGTCACCAGGGGTGTCCGTCACGTTTCGAACGTCTGGCTAGGTCTGGCGCCCATCGCAGCGACCGGCCTCCCCGTGCCGTCCGTGCCGCCTCCCGCATATCGCGCATCTGTCACCTCCATCTCCCCTGTACCGGTGACCGTGCGCAGACCCCCGCATTGACGTTCCATGCGAGATTGCAGACGAACTGGCGAACAGCGAACTGCACGCAGGCGGCAGTGCCAGACAGCCAGACCGCGGCACTGGTGACAGAGGCGGCAGCCCAACAGGCTCGGCCTTGGGCTGTGTGACGGACCTGGGGGCGGCGGGCCGGCGGCCATTGTGCACTTCGACCGCCGTAGGCTTGGTTAGTGTGCGCCGGTCAGGTTATCGGCGCTCTCGCCACAGTCGCCAGTCCAAAGAGGCTGGAAGGCTGCAGCGGCCGTGTTTCGGGCCGACGGGCCCTGGTCAGAAGTCTCCCCGCAGCACGCCAGGATAACATTGGGCAATCCTCCGCGGGCTGGCAATGCCGCTTGCATCGGGCCGCAGCTTGAGAATCGAGCCGCAGCCATGCAGCTGTCAGCAGTTGGATACCGTACACTCACAGGTCCGCGTGCTCTTCGGCTTTACATGCCTTGGGCCCCCAGTCCTAGCACAGCCTCCTCCAGAAGGCTCTCACTCCCTTTCGCTCGCATGTCCCATATCTCTCTTGCTCTCCGACTTGCTGCAATGGCAACGCATCGCCGCTCTCTCAATAAACGGGTCCCTCATAGTGATAGCGCACTCTCACCGCCTCCTCCTTCCGTTCCTGCTTCAACCACATGTCCAGGTCAGACCTCCCCCCCTGGCTCATGCCCATGTGCACCTCTGCCACACGGCCGCTGGCAGTCGCCATCCGTCAATCCGTACAGGGCCTGCTGCAACCCAATAGGGCAACACCCGCCAGCCGCTGCAAAATTCCTGCCCGGCAATCATCACGGGCTCCTTCCTACTTCAGCAAAAAGAATTCAAGACCAGCCAACGCGCGGCGGCCATCCAAGATTAGCGTCACTCATTTTTGTGTCATGCTCCATATCAAATCCAAGACCGTTCACGTCAATAGACACACACAGCCGTCAAAACCTGGTCCCAGGCGCGCCGCTCGCGAATCATCTGCGGCCGCCGCCACCTCCGCCTGTATCTCCGCCTCGGCACCAGTCAACTGACTAGACCGGCACCAGACTCAACGCTTCCGTAACGTCAGCGCATGTCCGGTGGTGGCTTTGCAGCTTAGCTAGCAAGTTAACAAATGCATGCCTGCTAAATGCAATTTACAGCAGGGCGCGGCCCACAATCATCTCGATCAGGATGAGAGAGGTCAGGCCCAGCATTGCGAGGCGGCCGTGCACCTGCGGGGGAGGTGAGGTGGCCGTTGTAGGGAGCGGCGAAAATGGCGGGTTAGCTGCTATGATGATGCGTGCGCTTGTTAGTCATTATCAGGGGGACGCCCCACAATACGTTGCCGTCGTGTATCCCTGGACAAGGGAGTCGACAGCTCCCGTTTGTCTACACCGGCAATCTCAGCTTCCACCGCCGTCCAACCCTCGACCGTCAACCGCAGACAACCCCTCCTTGCTATCCCCATTACCCATCCGCATCCCCGACACACCCCCCACACACAGTACTCTCCCTTGTGATCTCTAACACACACACAGACACACACGCACCTTCTCGTTGGCGGGGGTGAACACGCCCTCGGGCACCGAGTAGGTGTCCTTGAGCGCCGACAGGTAGTCGCCCTGGGTGCCCTGTGTGTGTGGGGGGGGAGGGGAGGTGGAGGAGGCGGTGGATGAGGGGAGGCGGTTGGGTAGGGGTGGACGATGTGTGGGAAAAAGGAGGCGGCTGGTGTGTGAGCAGCGGAGGAGGGTTGGCTCCCATGATGCTAGCCCACCCCCTTGTCCTCGGGCGTACCCAGCGCAACAACCGTATCACGTTCGCTTTCAGTGGCGTGTCAGGGAGTTTGAATGAGCTCTCCGCCCTCTCTCTCCCCTCAACACACACACACACACACACACACACCCCTGTCTCCCTGTTTGTGTTGTTTTCGTGAACACACACACCGCCAGTCCTCAAACCAGCCCAGCCCTCACCTTGACCACGGGCACGGCGGAGGAGGCGATAATGAGGCCCAGGATGACCAGCACGGCCTGGGGGGCGGCGCTCAGCTGGGTCAGCACGGAGCCGCTGCCGAAGATCTCAGCGCCGGCGGCGGCCACGAAGCCTGGTGGTGGGTGGTTCGGTGGTGGAGGGGAGTGGGGCAGGGTGTGAGTTGGGAGGACAGGGTGTGGATCGAGAAAAGGGGGCACTGATGACAGGGGACAGAGGACTGAGGACAAAGCACGCAAGACAGGGGAAGCAGGCATGGGGCGTGGTCCAGACTTCGCACCGCACCGCAGCGCGCCGCACCCACCCAGCATGGCGGCGCGGCCGTTAATGGTCTCGGGCAGCTCCTTCCAGCCGGTGGAGCTCTTGAACAGGTCCGACTCCACGTAGGGCTGTTGCCAGGTAGGGGGCAGGTAGGCGGCGGAGGAGGGGGGGGGGGGGGGGGGGGGAGGGGGGCGTTGTTGGGGTTGGGTTGAGGGTTAGGATGTGTGTTTGTGGGTGTGTGTGGACAAGGACATGCGGACGTGTGGGAAGGGGCGCGTGGTGTCTCACCGACCGCCCACCTGCGCCCCTGGCCCCGCAAGCGTCCGCACGCCGCCTCACTGCACTGCCCCCCGCCCCCAAGAGCCCCGCCATTCCTTCAGGCCCTTCTCCTCCCCACCTGCAGGTAGGTCTTGTAGGCGGGCAGCTCCTCCAGCTTGACATCGCTGGCCTCCAGGAACTTGATCACGGGAGCGGCCTCGGCGGGCACCCTGCGTTTGGGCAACGGGTTCGCGCGAGAAGGGTCATTGGTCGCGAGTTTGGAAGATGAGGCTGGGAAGACAGGGAGGTGCCGACCAGAAGGTGTTGCGAGGGTCGCGACATTTTGTGCAAGAAAATTAGCGGCTGCTGGTCTGCTGTTGCAATTGTGAAGAGCTGGCTCAGAGCCGCCCCAGGAAGGCGAACAGCCGGCGAGTCACTTCAGCCACTGGTTGTGTGCAGCTGTCGGCGCGCGCGCTGCAATCCCCGCAGCCTTGAGACAGGCTTAGGTTCTGGTATGGGCCACATCTTCACAGGCTGACTTCGGTCGCGGCTCCGCGCGTCGCCGCCGAACTAGAGGTGCACCCCGGCCCGATCGCAAATGGCTGATTCTCTTTCGCCAAGGCGCCGCACTCTATCTCGCGACTTAGCAGGCTTGTCCGGACCGCACTTACCACTCAGGGGTCTTAGTCTGCTCAGGCTCGGCCTGCGTGCAGAGGCAGCGGTCCACGGTTTTTGAATCAAGTTGCAACATCCATACCTTGCAGTGCGCACATTGTCGCTTCCAAGCTGCTCAGTGTCTCACCTTGCACACCAGCTTGGTGCGGCGGGTGTTGAGGGGGCGCAGGCCCGAGGCAGCGCGGAGGCTGGACTTGAGAGCGAAGGCCATTTTTGCAGAGCGAGAGCGTAGGGCAAGGGCTGAGACGCGAACGGGAGTAAATAGGAGCAGTGATACTTTGAGTAAGTTGCGGCCGAGGTTTGTAGACAGGGGGGGGGCGCAAGCCCCATTGCAAACAAGACCATTGCACCAAGGCTCGGCGCTGCACGCGCTGTGCTCTTAGGTACCTTTATAAGTGAACACAGATTTAAAATAACATGCACCTCGCGCGTTTTGGTTGACCTAGACGGAAATAGGTGTTGTAGAGCAGAGAATGGCGCTCGTGGCACAATAGACATACACACACTATCTATACGTCCGTTTGGTTATAACGAAACTACACCGTCTGTAAATAGGGCTCGGCAGCTGGACCAACAATCAACGCGGGCTTGTTCGCGCGCACGCGTGCAGAGGATGGGGCCCGAGCGACCCAGTTGACTCATGTCCTAGCTCAACTGCGCCACCTGCAGCGGATCCGTGAACGGCGGGGCCCGCAGGTGCACCGAGCATGGCCTCGCTCGGTCCCTCCGCGCTGGCGAACGCGGGCCTCAGCGCCAGCAGGCCTGCCTCTCAGGCTCGCACGAGCAACAC